>APFE030038242.1:103562-134228 GCA_000404065.3 Pinus taeda
TTTGAACTGAACCATATCTCTGATGGCTTGAGGGGTGGTATAGAATACAACCTCACCCTTAGGATTGACTACAGCTCTGTGTGATGGCTCATATTGACTAGCACAAAGATAGATAAGATCAGGAAATTGTCTGCATGAAGGCATTTTAAAAGTTGGCAGGGCAGACTCCCAGATGCCCAGGATATCTGTTCCATCTCTGTGTTTGGCCCTGAACTCATTTAACAATTGAAGATGAGGGGTGCATCCTTGCCTGGAGTCTTCTGAGATCTGATAATCCAGATCTGCCAGGTCCTTCCAGTCCAGCTCTCTCTGAGGAGCATTTAGAGGAGTGACATTGAGTATTTCAGGGGTCTCCATGTTTTATATGTAGCGCCGCTTTTAAAACAGTGAATTCTGATGGGGACCAAGTTTGACAGGGTTGGTGAATTGTCAGGATGACAATGTTGGGCCTTTTGGAAGGGTTTTGAGTAGCAGGAAGACCTCCTTTATCAGTTTCGGGAGTTATGCAGGAGACCGCGATTGCGCGACTCAGGGTAGGTTTTTAGCAGAAAATGCAGTTTCCCGAGGTTTTCACCGTTAAGTTTCAGCTCTGAATGGTCAAATTGGGCAGAGTGTAGTTGGTTTGCCGGTGGAAATTCTGAATTCAATGGTTTTTAATGGTGGTTTTTACAGCAAATTCATAAAAAACCAGTTCGCAGGAGGACGAGGCCGAAATACCTGGTAAACAGAAGTCTGGACTGAAGAATGCAGCTGGTTTAGCGCGTCGGGTGCGTCGAGAATGGTTGCAGGCTGGCTGGTGGCTCGGCGTCGTAAATTTGCATGCAGAGAGCTTCAACAGTTAATTTCAGACAATTATGAAAAATGGCAAAAATTGACGAAAATATGGCTTTTTGGCCTTTTTGGCGCGCTTTATGGATGACGTCAGCATGACGTCATCATGGGGCCCGGGTTGGGTGACGTCATCATGACGTCATTGGGCGACGTGGCGGTCAGCGGTAGGTCCACGGGGGCGGTGAGGTGGCAGACAAGTGTCGCGATATGAGAGGTGGGGTGAGCAGATGTGGCAGTGACGTGCACGGCAGCGGGACGCAATCGTGGACGGGACAGGTGTCGCTATATCGGAAGGGGTCCTGTACGTCGGACGGACTGTCAGGCATCGCTCCGATGCAATCATATGATGCCGCGTGCCCCTGTGCTGATGCTGGCCTGACGTAAGCGTCTGACAGATATCGGAAGGTATCTGTCAGACACGTAAGGCCTTCCGATATTCATATGGGCCATCGATCTGGAGGCGGGTGATCGGACGGTCGTCGTGCGCCCAACCTGCGCGGACGGAAACCGCTCCTTTGGTTAATGTGCAGACGTCGGGATTGCCCGAAATCAACTTCCGCCGTAGATCTGGATCCAGCGCAATCGGACGGTCGTCGGGCAGGCAACCTGCATGGACAATATGTACCAGCGGGCGGGTAATAAACAATCAATTTCTTTTGCGGACGTGGTGGCGGGACCCTCCACGCACTATTGTTCCTTTTGGTGAATTTTTTAATTTTTTTTATGGCAAAAATATTAATATCCGCCAACATTAGAAAAATAAGCCATTCAAAGGATTTTATGAAGTTTCGGGCGCGAATCATGGGTAAAGGCGGAAACTATAGAAAATGAGTGAAAAATGGGTTTTATGAAATGTAAAGGGCCAACAACCCCCCGACCTTAGGATAAGGTGGGGGAAGGGTGATTTTTCAATGTTTTCCGCCCCTTTGGGTTTTTTTAAAGGTTTTTCAAAGGTTTTTAAGGTTTTGAAGGCAAAATGGCATTTTGGGTAGGGAAACTGGTTTGAGGTGGAGCAAAAGGTGAGTCATGGGTTCTTGACTTTGACCAGGTGTCAATTCAAGTCCCAGGGAGAGAATATTATGGCTATAGTGCCAGGGAGGGGATATTTATGCATTGTGGGGTTTATACACCATGGTGTTTATAATACTAGGGATAAAGGGATATAGGGAGCTAAGTAGTAGAGTTAGTTATTAATATGGAGGGAACATATGAGTGAGAGCTAGCTCGACCAAGTTTTCTTTGAAAATAACTTGAAACTAGGAGTAGTTCAAAATGAAAAAGATTTTTTGCACAAGAAATGTGGCTTATCAAAGTCATAAGAATGTAAAACATTTGAATTTCTATGCTTTGTGCAACTTGGGGAAAGGGTGTTAGTAATGAGTGATTTACAAATGAGAAACAAGGGAGTTAGTCATGCTCCAGAGTGCTGCTCTTTCTGTAGATGTTTCAGCAACTTTGATTTTGAAAGAGACACCATTTCTGCAACCCCATCTACCTACCGAACTAGTTTTCCTACCATTTTTTGTTCCTTCTTGGAGGGTGCACTTGGACTTGCAAACCCTTTGAATGCCTTTTCTTTTTATTGGCTTTTTCTCACATTCCCTATCTAATGCAACCCTTATTCCTTCCAAGGTCCCAGATTAGGCAGTTGGGAACCTTTGTTTCTCTACCTATCTACTGATCTGCCAAGATTAAACAGTTTGGACAGATATCATTCTCTATTCTACAACAAGGAAATTGAAAACATGGCATGATCCAGATTAGACTGTTGGACCAGCCATCAAAATTGAGTTTTTATCAAAGCTGATACAGACATTGTCTTCTTAGGGAAATATGGGATCTCTGCATTTGTCAAAGCAGAGCATATTTGGACCTTTGATATCCAATCATGAAATATGAAACCTATTGGCATAGGTATCCAACACCCTCCACCATTGTCCTTTCCTAGACAAAGCTAAAAGAGTCTTGGATAACGATCTTGCTTCACCACAGCGAGTTCCTCCTGGATACAAAAAACTCTTGTCGAGTCCATCGCTAGTTGAAAATCTGACTAACACACCTTTGCTATCGGTCGAAGCACCTATCATTGAAGATAAATCCTCTGAGTCCACACTGTACCAAAGTCAACAGGTTGAGACGACAATCGACCTAGTCTTGTCTTCAGAAGGTCCACCTTCAGATGATACAGTCACCAAAGAGAATGAGAATGACACCGTTGAAATTCTTTTTGATAACACAGAATCCAATGAACCTAGGGGCAATCTACCTATTCCTTTACCATAGGAGGGAAGTTTGTCAGAGATTCATCTAGCCGTAGCCGTCTATTTGGTCCCTCCTCCAAGCAATCTATTTGTTTCCTTCGATTGGAATATACTAGGGAAACCCCACCTACAATCTAATGTACCATTCCGAATCATAGTACAAGCTTACAGAATGATCATGGTGGGTACAATCATAGATGAAGGGGCCTCCGTGAGTATCCTTTCTCAACTGCTTGGAAAGCGCTTGGTTCACCATCACTTTTGCCTGAGATTCGAAATCTGTCAGGGTTCAACAAAGGAACTAGTCGACTGTTAGGGATCCTTCCAAATGTACCTATTACTTTGAGAAGGAAAATTGTTCATCTAAACATGATGGTAGTCCAAGGGAAATTAGATTACAATCTATTCCTTGGGTGTGACTACATTTATGGCATGGGATCTATTGTTTCCTCACTCTTTCGAGTGATGTGTTTCATGCATGAAGCCAGAGTGGTCTAGCTCGTAGACCAACTTTCATTCCCTAGTTCAAACACAACTACTAGTCAAGTGCCATCCCTAACTAGTCCTTTTGCACAAGGAATGTCTCATCAACCTCCAATTCATCCACCTAATGAGCACGAGTGATTTAGTGAATGTGACTAAGCTTAGGGGGCATGTGCCCTGGTCTGATTCGACAGGAAAACCTCAGATATAAGGTAGGTTTCCACGTAGGATATATGACTAGTCTGACACACCCGTCCGTTTAGGAAAATGGGATTAAATTGGAAAAGGATTCCCTCATCAAAGGTTATGTGGGTGGAAGCTTGTACCATTCACCTTTGTCTATTTTTATGGAGAGAGCCAAAGAAGTGTTTTGTCTGCAAATGCGGATGAAACAACCTTGCTTTAATGCAAGAGCTTCCATATGGTAACTTGGAAACTCTACTTCTCTTTATACCTAGGGGCACACAAACCTTTTGTACACAAGTGAAAAGCGACCAGCGTAACTCTAACCCCGTAGTTTTTACTAACTTCAACTGCTTAAGTTAGGTGATTAGTCTGATCAACCATTCACCTTTACTGGGACCAATGGAAATGGAAAAGTAAAGGAGATGTTTCCCACCGAGAAGCTATCCTACCTAACCTTAGTAGTTCTTTAACACCTAGGACAGTAGTTGGTCATTCCTAGCTTGCCTACAAAAGGCTTTGGCGCAAAGTTGTGCATGGGGCAAGCTCCCTAAAAAATTAACCTACTGATGAGAGATTTCCTTATTATATAACTGGCATGAGCAATGTTTTCGCAAAGTTCAAGGTCGTTAAAAAATAAACCTAGTTATGGGCATATGTTCCCCCAGAGTTCAAGCTCATTAAAAAATGAACCCACTTTCGATAAACAACCTTTGTGATCACATTTCTATTATATTTTGAGCCTTGGTTGTGTTCTTACCATCACCTTCACTTTTTAGCCGATCACCCACCTCCACTTGATTGTTTACCCTTTTGAGGAACAATTGCAAAGAGTGATTCTATTAGCCACTTTCCTTACACTACTGTGATTGAAAAGTTCCAAACCTTACCTAGAACCAGCTGCTACCTGAAAATATCACTTGTTCCTCAAAGATGAGTCTCTTTTAAGTTCTTTTTATACTCGTAAAATATAAAAAGATTGTCAAGCAATTGGCCTCTCCAGCTCGTTAAAGTGATTGGAAGTGACATCCCTCCTCTAGATTTTAATATTTTTGGACCTGAGGGATTATTACACAAAAATATCAAGTGCTTGTCTTTTTCGGCTCGTTAAAGTGATCGGAAAAGTCATCCCTTTCGTATTATTTTATACTTTTTTCGGACTTATGGGATTATACTATGAAAAAGGATTATTGGAGTTTCCTTTCCATCTCTTTTCAACCTCTCTAAAATTGAAAAGAACCGAGTTATATTTGTCATTAAACTCGTTAAAACAATAGCGACATAATTGTCCATTACAGACAAGAGCAAGTTTCACTGTCGTTAGGCTCGTTAAAACATAGCAACAGGTTTGCCCGAAGGGCAAATTATAGAACAAGCATATGTATCCTCCTCAAGCTTGAAAAAAATAAAGAGGTACTGGTCATAAATGACTGGGGAAAAATTAGGAAGAAAACTTGAAGAAACTTTATTGGTAGCAGGTCACTCTTGAACATGACACTTTCACTCCATCACCATGATTGAGTTGGGTTAGGTTATTCCATTCACCGGTCATATCACCTTCGGTCCTCCATAACATCCACTTTTTGGGGTTAACTCTACCAATCCATTTCAGTGTCGCCGATATGTTCAAGAGAATTCACTCAAAGAATTCACCAACCCAACTTATGCCTCATCCGCTGCAATACCTTCACGCTCCATTCTTTCATGACCGCCACCCTGAACCTTGTATCATCAGATCGTTTTCACCTCCACAAAATCATTTTATCTGTTCCATGTCATAGATGTGGGATTCATTAAGGCCCTCCTACGATGGGTCACTTCTTGTTGACATTAGCTCATTATCCAAGAAGTCGACTTAGGAACAACCCTTTCAGTACTTTGAAGCTTGCATGCCTCAATGGCAAGTTTCTTAGTTCTGGTGATAGGTATACATCAATGGCCTTCGCCCGAACGATTTTACGTGGTGTTCGACATCAACTCATGTATTCACACCACATGAATTGTACTACAGTACCTTGAGGGTCATCATCATTATCGGTGATTCCTCTCGCACCTATTAACAACTTACATCATTGGATGGTAATCAGGCGATGTCTCTTCATGTTCGACATCAGAACATCTTTTCACATAGATCGACTTGTACTTCGGGCGAAGATTGAATGAGTTTGAAGACCTCAGATCTTGTTTCATCCATCTGGGCTGTGATATATTCAAGAAAATAAAGACATCAAATGTACATCATGGCTGCACAAATAATCGTCCAAGCTAAGGGATGATGGCTCTACCAGAATCATCAGTCTTCCACATAGACGGTTGTCTATCCTATGTACATGAAATGAATTTATAAAGTTGAGCATGGGAATGCCCGCCTCAGCTAAATCATGAAAATGTTATGAAGATAATGTATTGTATTGTATCTTATTACAGGTCACCTTCCAATTTGAAAAACCTCGGATCCTCATGATAAAGCATTTCACCTGACATCAGAAGATTTATGACCTCATGCTTTAGGGGCAACTGTTATAGACATATTTGGGCACTGCAACCCCAATCACATATGTCCATAAACCAAGGTGTTCTAAGCCCCTAAAAGTGTTGTTTCATACCTTAAAGGAACAAGTTCAGCTGATTACATCATTTCCCAGAAGTTCTCCTTGAAAAACTGCTGAGAATTGGTCAAAATTGGACCATACAAACTACTCCATGCTGAGGGTGTGATGCATCTCACCTGTTACACATAGAGGTTGTGATGCATACTAAAAATCCCTTCTATAGGGTACGATGAGCGAGAGTAGACAAATCGTAAAGGCAGTTTGCTAGGTGGAAACCCAGAGAATCTTCTAGAAACTACTCATTTGACACTTGCCTCTCTGAATTCACCCAGGGATGAGAAAGATATCATGAAATATCCAAGTGGAACCAAGAACTATGAGAGAAATGACACTGATCAAAATCCCAGAAGCTGACTCACCCACCTGCAAATATCTATATATGGATCCGTCATCCTAGAGATCCAGAGGCTGGAATTTTGTATTTTTGTAAGGAAGCGCTGTTGGTTTCTCTGTGAAACATCATAGTGTTGGGTGATCTAGATTTTCATGAGGTGAAGAGGGCTTTCATGCCGGGAGGATGGAGCTGGGTCAGACCAATGGGTTGTAATCCTCTCTTCTACTACTTTTATCAATAAATCTATTTGAGTTTTCCTCCATATTCTTGTATATTTCTGAATCTTGTATTGATATATGCATTTGTATAGTTAATATATATTTGATCCTATATTTTTTATGGTTATAGATCTCTATGCTTTAATGGTATTATGTTGTTTTGACTCTACAGGTGTTTCTTTGATGCAAGACAAGTGAGGAAGGAGTGGTAAAGCTCTATCAAAGGAGGGTGGAAACAAGCAAGGAGCCAAGCGAAAGAATGAGGTTGGTACTCTCTACTTCTCTCTCATCTATCTCTCATAAAGGACAACACAAGTAACTTTACTTTGTTTGTTTCTAAGATAGCTACCCATCTTATCGGGACTTGCAACTCTGAATGGACACTAGTTTTCCCGATAATAGCTAGGAACATACTCTGATGCTGAAGCTCTACCTACTGCTAACAAGTGCTCCCTCTCTGACATCTGCGCTACTGCAACATCTCCATGCAACTCGCACCATTGCACACCTCTTTGTGCCACCTAGCACTGTGGAAAACACGTGTGCCTCTCACATTGTTGTAGCCTACTAACTATGCGCTGTCGTGGGATTCCCTACACTGTCACTGTCTATATCACTCCATCGGCATCTATCGCTACCTAATCAGTCAGTTCTTGCTACTCCACATCGGGGCTCCCATAGCAAGGTCTCATCCAAGAGGTTGGGTACCTCAAGGATCCTGCCCCTCCTTGGCATGATCACTCTATATTGCCCCAATTCCTACCTAGAGGTATGGCTGCATGTGGTCCCTCAGGCCACCTGGATCGAAGCTTTCCCCTACGGGAGGTCTCTACATGAGTAGGTGTCTCTACTCGATCTTGACTCAACTTCCCTTGTTGTGGCTGCTCCACAACCTCCTGAAGTTGTTGCACCAATTGTGGCTACTCCATAATCATCTAAGACTTCTTCTAGCTTTGCATGTTGAGAGGTAACATACTCTCCCTCTTAACCACCAAGTCTCTAACCTTTGTCTTTCCCCTCAAGGCTTTGCATGCATCTTGTACCTCAAGTGCATACAGGTTCTTGGCTAGCACACCAATCTATTTCCACTTTCCTACTCTCACAAAATTTTCTAGAAAAACAGTTGATTTTATATCAACGATATCTCCCTCATCCGAGCTCCAATTCAACCGTTACTTTTTATTTTTTTTATATTTTTCCACAAGGAATCGAAATCTATTATTTGTTTCTGAAAATTTTGTGCAGAAATTGTCAGATCTGCTCTGTAAACTCTTGGCCCAAAACTCAAAACTGTGAAATGTCCTCTTCTTGTATATTGTCCTTCCTTGATCACCTGTGCTCTGATATCGTGTAGAATTTTGTAGATTTTTTTCTAAAAATAAGCTAGCTTTGATACCATGTAGAACGTTTTCTAAAAATCGGCTAGCTCTGATACCATGTAGAAATTCCCACTGTAGATCACCTGGTAATGCAATGTACTAAAGCAAAACACTTGCTCTACTTCTACAAAGAATTTAGTGGAAGCTTAATCAACCATGAGCAACATCAATAAGAACACATATAACTGATAAGAAGGAATCAATCACACATAACACAAAAGAATTTACCTGGGGAAAGAACCTGCCTAAAATCCCATCTCTATATTATCATACAAGTGGAAATATGTCTAGATTACACAAAGCCTTAGCTCAGAAGCTATCCAGCTCTCAATACAATCCCTCTACTGCTCATAGATAGTCAAAGGCTACTCACAAACCTTCTCCTCTGCCCTCCAAGTCTCCTATTTCTATGCACAATTTTTCTTGGGTCCTCCAGCTACAACCTGTGTGATTCTCACCTCACACACAACACTAGCCTCTAAAATAATTGCACAAACCTGAAGGAAATTAAATCCTCATCATGGATGAGCTTCCTTTATAGGAAATATATTCATCCAACTGATAGTACACTACCCCTCCTCTTCTCTAAATTGGGTCTTTGTCTGAACTGACATGCATGAGTTATTTAAGCTATAATATCCAGTTATCAGAAAATACCAGTTTTTACATGCATGCAAGCATTAACAAACTGAATCTCATTAATTTAACAACTTGTTAAATTAATCTAAATGGACTTGACTCAGTTAACTGAGCCAACTAATTACAACTCATAATTGCAACTCATCCTTATCTCTTGAAGTGATGGATAAATTCACCAATTAATAGATAAAATGCTGCATGTCCCCACATAGACTTCAAGTTTGTTTTTCCTTAACTAATTAACTCATGGAGATTAATTAATTAATATTTTAAATTGTTGTTAAGACCAAATTCATTTTTACTTCCTATTGATAGACCATGGACTACTATAAATAGGAAGGGACCCAAAAATGCTATTTTTAGAGAATTGTATTTTTAGTAGTTTCACCTCTCACCCAAATTGAACAATGACCTCACTGGCCAAACTGCTATTTATAGACATGCTATTTTTAGGATTCCTATTTTTAGCACATCCTAAATTTATAATTTCTTGTTGAACATTTTACAACACTCCCTCTCAACAGGAAAGGCTTCCTCTCGAACCCGATCCTATAACACTGGAATGTTCTGCATGCAACACATCTACCCGGCCCACTTGCTTCAACAACACTTGGAACAAAAACACTCCCAACTAACCACTCTGTTGGGCTAGGAACACACTCTGATGCTGAAGCTCTACCTACTATTGACAAGTGCTCCCTCTCTGACATCTGTGCTACTACAACATCTCCATGCATCTTGCACCATTGCACACTTCTCTGTGCCACCTAGCACTATGCAAAACACTTGTGCCTCTCACATTATTGTAGCCTACTAGCTATGCGTTGTCCTGGGATTCCCTACACTGTCGCTCTCTCTGCCACTCCATATGCATCTGTCTCTACCCAATCAGTCAGTTCTTGCTACTCCACATCAGGGCTTCTGTAGCAAGGTCTCATCCAAGAGGTTGGGTACCTCAAGGGTCTTGCCCCTCTTCCTTGGGACGATCACTCTACATCACCCCACCTCCTACCTGGAGGTATGGTTGCATGTGATCCCTCAGCCCACCTGGCTTGAAGTTTCCTCCTACTCGAGGTCTCTAAATGAGTAGATGACTCTACTTGATCTCGACTTAGCTTCCCCTATTCTGGTTGCTCCACAACCTTCTGAATCTGCTGCACCAATCGTGGCTCCTCCACAATCGTCTTAGACTTCTTTTGGCTCTACATGTTGAGAGGTAACATACTCTCCCTCTTAACCACCAAGTCTCTAACCTTTGCCTTACTCCTCAAGGCTTTGCATGCATCTTGTACCTCAAGTGCATACAGGTTCTTGGCTAGCACACCAATCTATCTCCACATTCCCGTCATCACGAAATTTTGTAGAAAGTGAGCTAATTTTAAATCAGTGATATCTCCCTCATCTGAACTCCCATTCAGCAGATGTTTTTTTTTTTTTTATTTTGGGTATTTTTCTCCAAGGAATCCAAATTTGCTATTTGTTTCTGAAATTTTGTATAGAAATTTTTAGATCTTCTCTGCAAACTCTCGGTGCAAAACTCAAAACTGTGAAATCTCCTCTTCTTTTTTATTGTTCTTCCTTGATCACCTATGCTTTGATACCGTGTAGAATTTTGTAGAATTTTTTCTACAAATTAGCTAGCTTTGATACCATGTAGAACTTTTTCTTCTAATCGGCTAGCTCTGATACGATGTGGAAATTCCCACAGTAGATCACCTGGTAATGCAATGTACTAAAGCAAAACACTTGATATACTTCTACAAAAAATTTAGCAAAAGCTTAATCAATCATGAGCAACATCAATAAGAACACATATAACTAATAAGAAGGAATCAATCACACATAACAAAAAAGAATTTACCCGGGGAAAGCACCTACCTAAAACCCTCTCTGTATTATCATTCAAGTGGAAATATGCCCGGATTACACAAAGCGTTAGCTCAGAAGCTATCCATATCTCAGTACAATTCCTCTACTACTCATAGACAGTCAAAGGCTTCTCACAAAACTTCTCCTCCGCCCTCCAAGCCTCCTATTTCCATGCACAATTTTTCCTGGGTCCTCCAGCTGCAACCTGTGTGATTCTCACCTCAACACAACACTAACCTTTGAAATAAGTGCACAAACATGAAGGAGATTAAATCCTCATCATGGATGAGGTTCTTTATAGGAAAAATATTCATCCAACTGACAGTACAGTATCCCTTCTCTGGCCTCAACTCGGTCTTTGTCTGAATTGACATGCATGAGTTATTTAAGCTATAATATTCACTTCTCTGAAAATACCAGTTGTTACATGCATGCAAGCATTAACAAACTGAATCTCATTAATTTAACAACTTGTTAAATTAATTTAACTAGACTTGAATCATTAACTGAGCCAACTAATTACAACTCATCCTTATCTCTTTAACTGATGGATAGGTTCACCAATTAATAGATAAATTGTTGCATGTCCTCACATAGACTTCAAGTTTGTTTTTCCTTAACTAATTAACTCATGGAGATTAATTAATTAATATTTTAAACTACTGTTAAGACCAAATTCATTTTTAATTCCTATTGATAGACCAAGGATTGCTATAAAGAGGAAGGGACTCAGAAATGCTATTTTTAGAACTTTCTATTTTTAGCAATTTCACCTCTCACCCAAGGTGGCCAATGACCTCACTGGCCAAACTACTATTTTTAGACAGGCTATTTTTAGGAGTCCTATTTTTAGCACATTCTAAATTTATCATTTCTTGTTGCCAGTTTTCAATAGGGGTAGATTTACAGACCGAAGAAACCTTGCTGAAATACATAGGTAGCTTGCATTGTTACCTTAGGCATACCATCTTGATGTTTAATCCTACTAGCCTGGACGAGGTTTGTGTTCAAGCTACCCATTTAGAGGCAAGGGGAAAAAACACATTTGAAGAGGGTAGAAACAAGCCCCCCAACGGGAAAAACAAAGAGAAAACCTCCAAGGGAAAGGGAAAAAAGAATGCATATGTCAAACAGGAGAGTGAGAAAGTGATCTGTAAACACTGTTCTAAAGTAGGCCATGAAGAGAAAAACTGTTGGAAACTACATCTTGAAAAAATACCCCAATCTAATCAAACCAAAGGGAAACAGAAAATTGCTGCTACTACATCTACACCATAAGATTTAGGGGATGATTCAAGTGATGAAAACAAAATTGCAGCCATGAGTTTGAAAAAATTGAAGGGAAAAGAAATTGAAATTGAAGCCAACACTAGTACCTCAAATTGTCATGTATAAGCTCCCAATGAGGAAGAAGGAATTGAACTGTTTCATGTGAGGGTAGTTTTAAAACATACTAAGAATGACACACTTTTTGATAGTGGGTCACAAGAAAATCTTATATCAGAATACTTGGTCAAGCAGCTTAAACTTGATACCATACCACATCCAAAGCCTTATCCACTTGGATGGATTTGCAAGGATGAAAATTTACAAGTTTCAAGAAAGTGCATATTCTGCTTTGCAATTATTGCACATTTTATTGACACAGTTGAACATGATGTAGTACCATTTGATACAACAAGAATTGTTTTGGGAAGTCCTTACTTATTTGATAGGAAAGCTATCTTCCATCGCCATGAAAACAAATATCATCTTTTCAAAGATGGAAGGAGTTCATTGTTAGAGCTCATTACAAGACGACAAATGTAGTGATGGTGAATGCAAGACAGGTAAAAAGGCTAGTCAATTCATGTAAGAATTTTGTTCTTCTTATGAACAAGCCTAAGGTTGATGTGAATCATGAGTCATTTGACAATTGTGATCCCAAACTTAAATTAGATTTATATGACGTAGTTGATGCACATCATGAGATGTTTCAAGAACCAACAGGTTTGCCTCCTAAGAGGGAGATTCAACATGAAATCCATTTTCATCCAGATCATCCTCTTCCAAACATAGGCATGTACCGCATGTCTATCATGGACAATGTTGAAACCAAGAAGCAAATTAAGGGCTTCTTGGACAAAGGATTCATAAGGCAAAGTACTTCACCATGTGGGTCACCGATTGCATTGATTCCAAAGAAAGATGGCACTTGGTGTATGTATGTTGATTTCAGGGCCTTGAATAAGATAATGGTAAAGAATCGCTAGCCACTCCCAAGGATAAATGATTTGCTAGACCAGCTAAAAGATGCTCGATATTTCACTAAGTTAGACTTGTGTGGTGGATATCATCAAATAAGAATTGAAGTGACATTTGGAAGACAACCTTTAAAACCAAACAAGGACTCTTTGAGTGGCTTGTGATGCCGTTTGTTTTGTGCAATGCACCTGCAACATTCATGCAGGTAATGGATGACGTCTTGCATCCTTTTCCTGATGATTTCATTATTTTCTACTTAGATGACATCTTAATTTTCAACAAGTCTAGAGAAGATCATGTCATTCATGTTAGGAAAGTACTTGATGTTTTAAAGAAGAATCAGTTATTTCTTAAAATGTCAAAGTGTAAATTTGGAAAGACTTCTTTGGTTTATTTGGGACACATAGTAGGAGGAGGTGCTTTGATAACTGATTCTGCTAAGATTGAGGCTATTGTGAATTAGCCTACTCCCAAATCCATTACGGAGGTAAGAAGTTTTTTGTGTGCAGCTCAATATTGGAGGAAGATCATCTCTAACGTCTCTTCTATATTAGCTCCTATGCATGTAGTGACAAGTGTGAAGTGTGCTTTCCAATGGGGAGGCATGAAGTAGAAAGCTTTTGAATCTTTGAAAGAGAAGATTAGTTCAACATCGTTCCTCAAAGGTAGCAAACTGAACAAGGCAAAGTGGATGGAGGTGGACAGAGTGAGGGAGCTGCACCCTCACCTTTTGAACAGGTAACTGAAGGCTTCTAGCATCCAAAAGCTTCCCAATGGGGAGGCATTCTTAGGGGCTCATGTCCCATGTGTCGAAAAATGCTCAAAAAATGGAAGTGCTTAGAATTGGTTTGAACATGAACGGCCGAATAGATCTCATCCTCCTAATTCCAGTGCCATGAACGGTTCAAAAAATGGTCTCCGTATACATAAATTATGTCAAAAAGAAGATAACCTAATGACCCTTAATTTTGAATTAAAAAAATTTAAAAAAATAGAATATTCCAAAGAATATTCTAGGGAATATTCTTCAGAATATTCCATCTACGAAACCAATGAAAGGGTGCCATGTGGAAAACCCGGAGGCTGCCATGTCGCCCCAAGGTAGACACAAGTTGGGCATATATAAAATTTTGGGCAAGTCGGTGGATTGAACCCTTGACCTACCAGCGAACAATGCTATGACTTACCATTACACTACCTAGGTAGAACTTGTTTGGTTTACGGGCCAACATAATTATAATGTGTGAAATTGTTTATGGCAGGCCCAAAAGAGGGCTAGCCCCCTATTCGCACATGACCAAGACCTGGAAACCGTGGCCCAATAACCCTCTGATGGTCAGTACTTAACTGTATAGAGGTGGTCACATAACACACTGACGGTTATGGTAATTTCCCACTACAACAGTTAATTCCGCGGTCACGCACGCCATTCAATGCCACAAACCACTCCCTCTAGAATTGGTCACATGTAGTGGATTAGACTAGCAGTTAACTCTGGCGGTCGTGGCCCAACTAGTGGGTTTTTTGGCAGTGGTGCTAATTTTGGCGGCCCCGCCAACTTTGGCAGCCTTAACTATTGATAACTAAAGTTAATTGGAGTCAATTTACGACCAAACAAGTAGTGGAGTAAATGAGCCATAACTTTGGCTAAAAAGGCCTTTTGAGATGATTTTTATTTTTATTTTGACTAATCAGATGATTCCAAAGCCATTGGAATAGGTTAGAGAGTAATCAAAGGTCGTTTGCAGGTGACTTCTCTCCATGGAAGTTCTAGGAGCCAGCATTGTGAGAGTTGTATTGGGTTATAGATACCCATTAGATGAGAACCAATAGTCATTCCTAACTGATTTAAGCATTTTGAATCCATTTATATAGTCCATTTTTCCTGTTAAGGATTGTATTTAGCTGTACATTCATTTTGAGCTTTCAATCAAATCTGGACATGCCCATTTGGGAGCGTTGAACCCAACAGACGTATCCCAGGAGGGATGAACTACTTCATCACATGCTATTGCATTTGTGGTTGAGTTTTATTTCAAAACAAATTTGTTTTAATATGTTAAACAGAGAAATGAATTAATTCTACTACACATAAAAGGGTCATAAACAGCTGCAAAACTCATTTTTTTTAACTGCAAGACATATACATCATATAAACATGAATATTTACTGAATTGAATACCTTGCAAAGAATTTCAAGTAGTTTCAATTTCAAATCAGAAAAAGACAAGAATACAAAAAATATCCATAGAGGAAAAGAAAAGGGACCAAGAAAGGATACTATAGATATGTGCCAAAAACACATTACTATGAACCCAAGGATATTCATCTGCAGACACATAAGAAAGATCAGTGGAATAAATTAATTTGTTGTCTCTATGGCCAAACTAGACATACCTCCAGTCGTTGTCCTTTATCAGAAGAATGTAAGAGAAATAGAGAAAAGAAATCCTTTGAAGCTGAAAAGAAGAAAAGGACAATAAAAATAGAAGACATGGTGCCAACCCTATTTTATAAATGTTGTTCTAAAAATCACAAATCTGATAATTGTTCAAACATATCATTTAGAGAATAGATACAACAATGACAACTCTGTTCAAAATTTGAACCCTCTGAAAGTTCTTTTGCAGAATGCTCTGATGAAGAATTAAACATGCACATGAATGAATGTGACTGCACTGATTTAGACAACTGCCATTTGAATCAAGCATTGAATCAAAAATCTTATCTGATGAAGACCATGTTTCTCAGCCAAAGGAGAAGGTTCTCATGGCACAAAACATGGATGATGCAAAAACAAATCTACTTGCCCATATTAGGACATTTGGAGAAGGAGAAATTAAGGAAAAGTTACTAGAAACTTTTCTAAGCATAATGCACAAAAATCAGGGGAGCAGTAGCAAGACTGCCTCTAAAACTGAACCAAATGCATTATTCATCGATGCCTCATTTGAAATAAATACAAGATCTTTCCAAAGAAGCCAACATAACTCTAAGACCAGAGCGCTCACATTAGGAGAAGTCAGCCAAGAGATTCATCATCTCAAAAATGAGAATGTTTCTCTAAAAGCACAGGTCTCTGAGTTAGAAAAAGTGAAGAAAACTAAGGATGCATATGATGAATACTACACTAACCCAAATATTGAAATATTTGAAGGAAAAAAGGATGATACTATAGGATTCACTGACATAAGAGTAATGTCTATCCAGTATCAACAACATCATGCTATGCTAGATATCTGTATAAATGGTGAAATGTTTTCCCTAAGAACACTTATCGACTCTGGGGAAAAATGTCAATATTCTGAATTAAAAAATAGTACGTGCAAAGAACTGGGTGAAATTCTTTATACAAGTGATTGGGTTAGGAGACAAATATCTATTATATGAAGTCCCTCAGGCCTTTATTTGCTTTAAAGAGCATTGCCTTAAAATTAAAATTTGTTGTTGCAGACATTCCTGTTCACTGTGTTTTGGGGAATGTATTTTTAGCAGCTGTGGAGCCACAAGGATTAACCAGATTGAAAAATGGCAAGGCTGGTTATTTTATATCTATACCAAGCTTAGATGGAAAATTAAAAACAATCACCCTTTGTCTCTATTCCCAGAGTGTCTACTATGGTGCAAACAATGCAACAGATCGAAAAGGAAAAAAATAAAATTAAAGAGCTCAAGGAGCTAAAGACCACCGTAAAGATAGGAGACTATCTTCAAACTCCTATAATTAAAAAAAGGATTTCAACTCTAAGATGATAGATAGAAAAAGAATGTTGTGCTGAAGAACCAAATGCATTTTGGCATAGAAAACAAAACTGTGTAAAATTGCCCTACAAAGATAGGTATGAAGGGAAACCCTACAAGAGCAAAGCAATCCCTATGAACAAAGAATATATAGATCTCTGTCAAAAAGAGATATAGAGCCTCTTGGAAAGAAAATTGATTAGAGAATCCAACAATCCTTGGAACTGCTATGTTTTTTATGTTAATAAACATTCAAAACAGTTAAGAGGTATCCCAAGATAGTTCATAAACTATAAACCTTTGAATAGTGTCCTCTCAAATGATACTTACCCCATTCCTCACAAAGGAAATATTTTAGCAAGAATAGAGTAGGAAAAAGTATTTTCTAAATTTGATATGAAATCAGGGTTTTGGCAGGTGGCAATTAATGAAGATGATAAGTTTAAGACTACTTTCAGTGTCCCAACAGGACAATATGAATGGAACATCATGCATTTCAGACCAAAGCATGCCCCCTCCAAATTCCAGAGGGTTATGGATAATATTTTCAAGCCATATTTTGATTAGTTACTAGTATACATTGATGATGTACTTATATTTTTTGAAAACATCCATGATCACTTTAAACATATCCAAAAATTTGTACAACTTGTCAAAGCCAATGGATTGGTTCTTTGCAAGAAAAATATTGAATTATTTCGGAGAAGTATCAAGTTTCTTTGCCATACAATTAAAAATGGGAAGATCACTCTGCAAAACATCCAAAACCTTCATCTCAAGCCACTAAAATTTTTGGAAGAATTAAAATGAAGGTGAAAACTCTTCCTATTCTTCATATCGTTGATGGAGATTCTTTGAAAATTATTGAAATAGATGCCAACAATGAAGGGTGGGGAGGAATTTTGAAGAAAAAGGAAGAAGGAAAAGAACAAATAGTTCAGTTTGTCTTAGGGACTTGGAGCCCGCCTGAGAAAAACTATTTTACTATAGAAAAAGGGGTCAAAGCAGCATGGAATTGCATTAATAAATTTGATATCCACTTGATACACAAAAAGTTTCTCTTAAGAACAGATGCCTCTGCACTAAAGAAATTCCTTAGTAAAGATATACAAAAAGAAGGAGAAGCTAAGTTTGCAAGGTGGTAGGCTCTATTTGCAAATTTCAACTTTGAATTCAAACACATCAAAGGCGAAAATAATTGTCTGCCTCACTTCCTAAGCAGAGAATATTTAAATCAGAAAGACACTACCATGGTGATAGTAATAGAATGGGACCCTTACCAACATACATAGACTTTGAGAAGTATTTATCAAACACAGATCTGGGAAGAATATTATTCCAAATGGAAACCAACATGGAAGCTAAGGAACACAGAAGTGCTTGATGCAAATTTGCAACCTCATTCAGATATTTAGCACTTAGTACCTGAGAGGAAAGTCTACCCCAAAGGTAGCAAATGGATACATGACATGGTGTATAAGAGGATTGTGATGGCTGCACATTTGGCTGAAGAATCCCTAAGCCAAAATATTAGAGATATCATTGTGATCTGGACAGAAGGAAACAACCAGAGGAGAATCTTCCACAAATATCTTGCCATAAATTAGACCAAATGGCCAGGATGGTACGACATGCCAGAAATGTGGCCATAGGGTAATCTAGGGATTATCTTCTTGGATACCATTTACAACGTTTCATACTACAAAAAGTTGTGGTGGGACATCATGAATGTATATGGAAAAAATGAAACTCACTACACAAGAGTGAAATTTGGGGACATAGGGACCACACAAAGACAATGGCAAGGTGAATGGCTTCAACAATGGTGGAATGATTTCAACCTCAATAAGACTCTTATGGATCCTCTTTCCTTCCAGCATGACTTTCAATATGAATGTGGAACTTGTGGATTTTTAACTGAATGCTGACATTCTCCATGTAAAACTGTTGGAGATGTCAATAATTATCAAGACAATCAAATTCTTGGTTATTTTATGAAAAGACACCATGAATGGCTAGTCATGACTAAGATTGAACACCAAATCGTCTTAAGAAAGCCTATTATTGTAAGAAGAATTTATATAAAGGCTTGGGATTCTTGTAGATATTCTCAGTTAATATTTCCAGGAGCCACACCCTTAGAGGACTAATGGTTCTCGTGGGCTTGTCCTTAAAGATTCCACAGTGTAATAATAATGTCTAGTCACAAGACTGAATGTGACCAGTTTTCTCGTGGGATTTTTTGTTTAAAAGTATCCACTATGTAAAAGTTATTTACAGTACAATGTTTTTTGTGGGATTTGTTCAAATCTTTGAAAATGTAGCTTAGTATGAAGATTCTTGAGTCATGAGACTCAGAGCACTTCTGCGACTTTTGGTGAGCTTTGAGCCACATCTCTTCGACTGACGAAGGATAGTACTAAATCTGTTTGCCTGCTTGTTAGATGTTTTTCCCCTCATTTTCCTATATAAGGAAGGAGTAAGGCTCATTCTGGGCATCCGAAGTGTGAGTGTGATTTTGGTTATGTTTTTGAGTTTTTGAGTCCAAGGAGGAAGTTCTTGCTTCCATCTCTTTAGAGTTGCATTTGAGAAGCCTGCGCATCAGAGTGAGAGCTCTGATGAGAGCCTAAAGTGGCCAGATTCTTAGTTTTTGAAGTCTGTATGTTCTCGGAAGAATTCA
Source organism: Pinus taeda (assembly GCA_000404065.3). Taxonomy (NCBI): domain Eukaryota; kingdom Viridiplantae; phylum Streptophyta; class Pinopsida; order Pinales; family Pinaceae; genus Pinus; species Pinus taeda. Next base: position 123,037 of record APFE030038242.1, read on the forward strand.
AGTTCTAAGATAGAGTCTGTGAAAGGCCAGGAAGCCTTCAAATAGCTTCTTTCTTGACAAGTCACAACATCTGATAAATGCCTAAACCATCTATCTCTGGAAAGGAGCTTCAGAAATTCTCTCTAAATTTGTAAAGAAACTTCTGCATAAATATATGAGTATCCATTTTCTGAGCATCATACATTCTGCTTGAGTACATTTTTTTTTCATGTGTTAAAACTGTCTGTTGAGGTAGTATCTATGACACAAGAGGTTCGCTTGAGCTTTGCCAAGGTCTAAGGAACACCAGTCTGTTAAGTGTAGGAGGCCGTGTGAAGGACGCTAGAGTGTGAAATTCCAAAGGTTCATGTATGGGTTCATGTAAAGGTTTGTGTATTGATCATAAAGAAGAGACTCAACGAGAGCAAGCTTTGCATCTGAAGCCCCTGCAACTAATGCTAAGCAATTCAAACATCACAACTTAAATGGATATCATCAAGTGGCATGTTAATTCTACTCATCAAAAGAATCACATCAATTCTACTTAACAAAACCATTACCATGAGGTACGTTAGTTATGTCATGATTGTGGTAAAGAATTTTGATCAATTTAATTATTAAAGCAAATAGTTTTCCTTGATCACCACTTTTTTTGAATATAAATAAATTTTAATAATGGTAGGTTAAATGTGTTTAATAAATTGGTTTGCTTGGTAATAGTGGAGTAGTATTATGGTTATATATATAATATATATATATATAATATATATATATATATATATATATATATATATCATATATATATATTATATATATATATATATATATATATATCTAAGAGGGTATTTGATCATGTGTTAATGTTAATGTTTATATTGATATTAATATTAATTTTAAGAATATTAATTTGATAGTGAAAAATGTGATGATATACATTTTGGTAGTTAAAATTATCTAGAGGAAACATCAAATTTCAATGACTTTTAAAATATTAACTATATAATGGTTAAAAGTAAATAAATATTTATAAAATTGGTTTTCTTAATTAAAAAGTATTAATATATAATTTGTAACAAATGTGTTATATTATTATTTTAATAAATAATATGTTAATTTATATTTATCAAAAATATTTTAAAATAAAAATTTCAAAAATAATAATGATGAAGAATGATAGTCTTACTTTACTTTCACTCAATTTCATGGGTTTATGTCCATTAAATTATAGGATTAAAGCCATTACAATAAAGTTCATCATGACACTTGTGAGAATGGAAGCAGGTGGGGAAGATTTCAATCATTCTGGATTTCAATCATTCCTCCTAATCACGTGACGTAAACCCAATCCAAGTCTCTATATGTCACAAACCTGATAAAAAAAATTCTTTTATATTTATAAACAATAGAGAAATATTGTTTTGCCATGCAATACAATGTATGGTAAATATTAATGTTATTATTACGCCATATTACAGTATGGTATAAACTGTAATGAACATATAAATAGAATGTCAGATTTTCTTTATTCGGTACTTCATTGGTATTGGGAATTACAAAGGATAATATATTTGTTGTTAATGCTATAATCAAAACCTTGAGGTATAACATTAATTTAATTTGAATCTGAATGAACCTGTGCAATATCATTCGTATATAGATTTTATTGAAAGGGTTAATTTGTTAAGTCAGAAGGTACAACCATTAATGCCACTTGTTAACTTCTCGAGCGACTCACTGCCCTAGGTCATTGGTCCCTTCTCTGGAGTCTTCCCCATGGCTTCCAACTGTGCTTTTCCTGGCTTGGATACCTATGCATGTTTGACGATGTTGATCTGCTCTTGCAAATGGATGGTGGATGTGGCCTCGTGTGGAACTAAGCCCTGATGGGGTGGAGAAATTCATGCGTTGTTGAGTTTATCGTTTATTAGCTTTCCCTCTATTAATTGGTGTGGCTCTTCCTCCTTGAGGTGAGTCTGAGGTTAACTGTTATCGTTCGGTAGTGTATCATACCTACCTCATAGCCCTGTCATGGTAATTGAGGGTTCTCTTTTCATTTTCTCAGGTCTACAGTTATTGTTTCTCCTACATCTGGTTGTTGTTCAAAGCGTTTCACTGTCAAACTAGGCAAACATTTCCCTTTTGCATTCTCCTTGAATATTGATTCCTATATTTCTTGTTCCAGTTTTTTGTTTTGTTTTGTGATTTCAAGGTTTGTTGGTGCCTTACAGATTCAACAGGCTCAAATGCTAGAGGGTTTCTTAGCTCAGTTCTTTCTACTAGAAGTTCAAACCCTCACACCCTTACTAACTGGCTATGCACAAGAGATCTAAGTTAATTACAAAAGGTTTAATGTCCTCTATGAGAAACATTTTGAACACTGGTTGTATTAATTCTTGTTTTAACTATTAGATGTATTTAATGGGGAAATTTCTGGCTACGAGTCGTGGATTTTATCGACTGTACATTATTTAATGGAAGGCTTTCCAGGTAAGAGCCGTGGATTTTATCGTTTGTATGATCTTGACCTCTTCTTTGTTTTTGGGAAGAGACTACTCTATGTTGAGTCTATTTCACTACTTAAGGGGAACTTCAAACCCTTGCAGAAATTAGTCATTTTGCCTTAAATATAATATTGTATTCTTCGAGATTAATCTAATTCTCCTCAAAACATGCAATATATGTATTGAATCACTGTACACATTTTTTGGTTGATGAATACAAGCTTTGCAAATGGAAATTTTTTGAACTTGTTTAATGGTTCCAAACACTGTATATATTTTTGTCGGGCTAGTATATTTGTTTGATTAATTGCATTAAATTAGTTTATTATTGGGTATTGCTTCTATAATCCTAGTCATATAGAATTGACTAGATCATCCTCTTATCTAACAATTTACTGTTATTTAATTTGGTATTTTGTTCTTGCCCATTTCATGATGAATTTACAGTTTCTCAACCTAGTTCCCTAACCAGTATTGCTGAAAGGGTTCAACCCCTTTTCTTATTAATTTAGGTGTTTTCCTATTTTCTTGAAATTATTATAAAATTTACGTTTTCATAACTATTTCTTCAAAATTTAGCTACATAGTTTATCTAGTTGCATCTTGTTGATCAATACAACTATAACTAATCTGACATAATTCTATGTTTGTTTTCTTACTTTCCTGAGGTTTTTAGGATTTAACTCATACAGCTATTCTGTCCCTTTGTTTTCTTCTTTTTGTTTTAAGGATTAACTTATTTACAACTAAGGTTTTTACTTAGCTTATCTATAAGCATCACACACATATATACTGATATTGTACTTGTTCCTATTAAGTTATAAACAAAGCATATATTTATACCATTCATTGATAAATAAATTTGATGACTAATATTCAAGTTCCATATTATACTCATTTGGCTTGCTGAACTAAAATAATATTTAACTTCTAACTTGCTTGCCAACCATGAGACTAGCGGGACTTCGCTCTCTATCTCCCCCTCAAGCCACCCTTCACAGGGTTTCTCTTCAAGAACTCCTTCCTTGAATAGTAATGGATATTTGGTCTTGACTAGACTTAGCCACTCCACACTATTTGTCCTTCCAGCATAGCAATATACTTTCTTTGAATCTTTTCCCTCTATTCCTAACGGATCTTAGATGCTTCTCTATCCTCTTGATATTGGAATAAATTTATCATGGAAGTAGTTGGGGTTGGGTAACTGCCCAACCTAACTGTTTCTTGGCAATAAAATTGTCTTGCTTTAGACAATTCATTTTCATTTAAATTAAACAATTACTTTCTTTATTCTTGCATTCTACTTTTCAGGTATTTAAATCAAAACTAACTAATTATATATAAAATTAATCAATTTTCCAGTTTGTAAAATATGCAGTAAATAAATATTTACACATATGAAGGACATCACATCTCCCTCCCCTATGATTGAACATCGTCCCGATGTTCTTCTATTGGAAATAACTTCAGACATATTTCCTTCATGGTCTCTTCATCTTCCCAGGTAGCCTCTTCAAGCCTGAAATGTTGCCACTGTACTTCAACTTGGGTGATAATTGATCTTTGCAACATTACTTCTCTCTGATCAAGTATACCCATTGGTTCGACTAGGAACTCGCCTTCCGATTCGACCTATATGAAAAAGTAAAATAGTTTAGTTAATTCAGGTAATCAAAGTGTAAACCAACTATACAACTTTTAGGTACATATATATATGTAAGATAGATTTTTGAAACGTTTAACATTTCTGATTTGCCTGCATATCCTACCAATTTATTATGTGTTTGGGATCATTGTGTACATGGATATGACTAGGTAAGGCAAGTTGATAGGCCACTGGTCCAATTCGTGCTAAAATTTGAAAGGGGCTGCAAAATCGAGGTGCCAATTTGGCACATCCAATCCATTGCAGCATACTTTTCTTAGCCCACACACACATAAACATGATCCCCCACCTGGAATTCTGAAAACTTCTTTTCCGATCAACGAAATTCTTTTTTTGGTCTTGGGAAACTTTTAGATTAGTTCATACCTCTTTAACCATTTCTTCCATTTCTGCCAGCATATCAAATCCCAACATTAACTTATCTTATGGGCCACCCCAATTTGAGGGAGTCCTACATTTACACCCGTACAACACCTCAAAAGGACTCATTTGTGTAGAAGCGTGATAACTATTGTTATAAGAAAATTCTACCAAATGCAAGTACTCTTCGCACTTAGATGGTTGTTGCATTACATATGATCGAAGCATTTCCTTCACTACCCCGTTTACTCGCTCAATTTTCCCATCTGTTTGAGGGTGGTAGGTACTACTAAAATGTAGCTAAGTGCCCAATCCTTCAAATAAGCCTCTCCAGAAAGCTGATGTAAACTTTACATCACAGTCCAAAATTATAACTGTTGGTATACCATGCTGCTTGAAAATAGTTTGCATAAATATATTAGCAATTTGTACTGCCTTATAAGTAGATTGTACAAGTATAAAGTGAGTAGATTTTCTTAGGTTATCAACTACCACCATTATTGAATCATTCTTCTTTTTCGACTTGGGAAACCCTCTTATGAAATCAATGGAAATAACCTCCCATTTCTATTCCAAAATTCGAAATCGGTGAAGTAAACCAGCTGGGTGATGGCGTTTTGTTTTGACTCGTTGACATTCCAAACAACAGGCCAAATATTTGGCCACCTCCTTCTTCATGCCGGGCTAGAAATATTCCTTCCTAAGGGCTATTATCAAATTCTAATAGCTCGGATGACTGACATATGGAACCTTATGATATTCGTCTAAACTAAAATCTTTAATATTATTTATGTTAAGTACATACATCCTTATTTTATAGATCAACAAACCTTCTTGATTTATTTCATATCCAAGTTGTTGTTCCTTATTGTTTCAAATTTTAGTTTGCTACCACAAAGTTTGATACTCAGAGTCTTGCATTACTGCCTCCTTGATTTGTTCCTTAAATGTGTTTTTCATTTCACTGAATGATATTTCATATAAACAGTTAGCTTTTCTACATACTACATCCACAACATGATTCTCCTTGCCTTTTAGGTGCTTAATCTCAAAGTTGAATCTGCTTAGAAAGTCAACCCAACGTGATTGTCTAGAATTCAAAGTAGGTTGTTTAAAATAATTAGTCAAACTATGAAGGTTTAGTCATTAACATAAATTTCTTACCCATCACGTAGTGTTGCCACATTTTTAAAGCATGATTAACTACTGTCAGCTCCAAATCTTAGGTTGAGTACCTCTACTCATGCTCCTTAAGTTTTCTAGATTCATGTGGCATTCCTACATTAGTATGCCTCCCACGCCTTCCTTTCTAGTATTTGTACAAGCCACATAATCTTTATTTAGATCAGCAATGCTTAATATGGGGAAAGTGGTGAGTAAATGTTTAAGCCAATTGAAACTGTTTTGGCATTCTATACTCCATTTAAAAGCCTTACCTTTCTTTTGCAGCGAGGTAATAGGATAGGCTACCCTGGAAATCCCTTCAATGAATCACCTATAATATCTAGCTAAGCCCATAAACGACCTTATATCAACCAAATCCTTTGGTACATGCCACTCCATTATGGTCTTTATTTTCTCCAGGTCCACAACTATTCCATCTTTAGTAATGATATAACCAAGATATTGGATATGTTCTTTAAAGAAATCACATTTACTCTAATTGAAATATAGTTGGTGTTCCCTTAAAACTTGCAGAACAATCGAGAAGTGCTCTTTGTACTCCTTTACTGTCTGAAAGTAAATCAAGAAATCATCAATGAAAATTAACTCAAATTTGTCCAAATATTGATGGAACATATTGTTCATAAGGCACATGAAGATTGCAGGTGCATTGGTTAACCCAAAAGGTAGGACAACGAATTCATAATGCCCATATCAAGTTCTGAAGGTTGTTTTCACTATATCTTCTTACTTGATCCTAATTTCATGATATCCCGAGAAAATGTCGATCTTGGAAAACACAGTTGCCCCATTCACTTGGTCAAATAACTCATCTACACGAGATAGGGGATACTTGTTTTTTATTGTTAACTTATTTAGTTGATGGTATTACATACACATTCACATGGTCCCATCCTTCTTTTTAACAAAAAGTATTGGGGCTCCCCAAGGCAACACACTTGGCTAGATATATTTTTTGTCAAGTGGTTCTTGTAACTGCATTTTTAGTTCTGTTAGTTTTGGTATGATCATTCGATAAGGGGCTTAAGATACCAGAGTATACCCTGGAACTAATTCAATGGTGAAATCTATATCTCTTTTCAGAGGAAGTCCTGGAATTTCCTCAGGAAATACATCGTGAAAATTTTGCACTACCGGTATATCTTTTAAGGCTACATATTTTGCTTTTGAATTAGAGTATCCTACTTGTATTGCTTAAATTTGGCACTCTTTTCAGATACATATGCCTAGTTGGGAGGTTGTCACAGGTCTCAACTTTAAGGGTCTTATTATCCTTTAAATCTCCTGTCTCTTACCATCCTCGTCCATATAGTTAATGATTTTAATTTTACAGTTGATGAGAGAATAGTGTTTTCTAACCAATCCATATTGATTAAAACATCATAGATCCTAGGGGTAACACATTCAAGTCTGCCACAATGGCCTGATCTACTATCTGTAGGGGACAATTGATGACCTTGGCCAACACTCTTCTCTTGGACCTTGTAGGTAATTGTACTGACCAAGGATTCTCAAACTTAACAACCTACAGACTGCATTGTTCTACAATTTTGCGGCTAATGTAAATTAAGGTAGCTCCAAGGTCAATTAAAGTAGACATGGTTCGTTTGAATATTTTACCTTCAAACTCTATCATGGTTTGCTGGTACTCTGCCTAATGGTCCTCAAGAGTAGCATTGATTTTCAACATGCTTCTTACCACTTCTCTGATTGTCGACGCTTCTTGAACCTGTGCTACCTAATCGGTTCCTATGGGTTGTGGATATTTTTTAACATAATGACGTCCTCCACATCCCCAGCATTGTATCGGTGGGCTAACTACCATTTCCACTTCAGTCCTTACTAATTGTTCATTTGTCTTGGTTTCATTGGGAAATTTAAACCTCGTTGGATTTTTGTTCAAGATTTTATTCATCTGACATCTGGGGGGTTTATTGAACGTAAACGTGTTTACTTTATTATTATTAGAGGAAAATTTACTCCCCTTTTTGTTATTCCATTTATTACCTCTCTCCCCTTTTTTCTTATTTTGTTGGTAGCATACTCGAGCCTTTTGTATGACCTCATCCATTGTTTTCGGGTTATCGAACTCAAGGCATTCTTTCATGAACAATCGCAAGCTGCTGACAAACCACTACACTTTAGCCTTTTCTTCTCGTATGTATGGGACATATCTAAGCAAGGAGGTAAGCTTGGTTATGAACTCATCCATAGATAGTTGTCCCAAACGAAGGTCATGAAACTCCTTGGCCTTCTCATGATAAAATCTTTTAGTTAGATATTTTTCCTTAAAATATTTTTGGAATTTATCCTGAGTTATGCTTTGTTAATTTACACCAAGAAATTTCTTTACTTCCTTCCACCATAGGGTGGCTTTTCCCTAAAACTAAAATATTGCCAATCGGGCCTCTAAATTATGATCATATTCATGCAACTGGAAATATTGTTTCATGTTAATAAGCCAAGCTTCTATTGCCTCCTCTTGTTCTCCAGCAAAGAGTGGAGGCTTTATCTTCTGAAATTCTCCCTAAAGTTATACTTTTTGTCTCTTGTGCTTATTGTCTTCCGATATATTACCATATTCTTCTTCCTGGTTCTCTTTACCACCTTTAGTTTCTACTTGTTCAGTATGAAATTCCTATTCTCCAGTCATATTTCCCTGCTCAGGACTGGGGATTGTTTGTCTCTGATTCTGTCTATCTGATAGACTTTTCATGATCTTCCCTTGCTCCTGCATCAACTGTTCATTGTCTTCTCACAGTCAAGCCATTTATGCTTTTAACTCTTCTCCCAACTGCACCCATACTTCAAGATTAGTTTCCTAAAAGGTTGTTGCTCCTATTCCTATCATCGTCGAGTGTGGTATGGTTCCCATTCTTCTCATACTAGCTATTTCTCTCCCTAGCTCTAGCTGTTCACATTACACAAATACTGTCAATTTGAATTTTCTAGAGGCCTCAGTTTTGGTAACTTGAGTGCTCTGATACCACATGTCACAAACCTCATAAAAAAAAAAATCTTTTATATTTATGAACAATAGAGAAACATTGTTTTACCATGCAATACTTCCTACGGTAAATATTAATGTTATTATTATGCCATATTACTATATGGTATAAACTGTAATGAACATATAAATATAATGTCATATTTTATTTTATTTGGTACTTCGTTGGTATTTGGAATTAGAGAGGATAATATATTTGCTACTAATGCTATAATCAAAATCTTAAGGTATAACTATCATTTACTCTGAATCTGGATGAACTTGTGCAATATCATTCTTATATAGATTTTATTGAAATGGTTAATTTGTTAAGTCAAAAGGTATAGGCATAACGCCACTTGTTAACTTCTAATGTGGCTGACTGCCCTAGGTTACTAGTCCCTTCTCTGGAGTCTCCCCCATGGCTTCCAGCTATGCTTTACTTGGCTTGGATACCTATGCATGATCGACAATGTTTCTTTACCCTTCCAAATGGACGGTGGATGTGGCCTCATGCCAAACTAAGCCATGGTGGGGTGGAGAAACTCATCCTTTGTTGTGTTTGTCATCTGTTAACTTTCCCTCTACTAATTGGTATGGCTCTTTTTCCTTTAGGTGAGTCTGAGGTTAATTGTTATCGTTTGGTAGTGTATCATACCTATGTCATAGTCCAGTCATGGTAACTGAGGGTTTTCTTTTTGTTTTCTGAGGTCTACGGTTATGGTTTCTCCTGCTTCTGGTTGTTGTTTGAAGGGTTTCCTTATTGAATTGGGTAAACATTTCCCTTTTGCATTGTCCTTGAATATTGATTCATATCTTTCTTGTTCACGTTTTTGGTTATGTTTTGTGATTTAAAGGTTTGTTGCTACCTTATAGATTCAATGAGCTCAAATGCTGGAGGGTTTCTTGGCTCAATTCTTTCTGCTAGAAGTTCGAACCCTAATGCCCTTACTAATCAGGAATGCATAAGAGGTCTAAGTTAATTCCAAAAGGTTTAATGCCCTCTATGAGAAACATTTTAAAGACTAATTTTATTAATTCTTTTTTTAATTCTTAGATGTATTTAGTGGAGAACTTTCTCACTACGAGCTGTGGATTTTATCGGTTGTACATTATTTAATGGAAGAATTTCTAGCTAAGAGCCGTGGATTTTATCATTTGTATGATCTTGACCTATTCTTTGTTTTTTGGAAGGGACTACTGTATGTTGAGTCTATTTCACCGCTTAAGGGCAAGTTCGAACCTTTGTGAAATTTAGACGTTTTGCCTTAAATATAACAATGTATTCTCTAGGATTATTCTCATTCTCCTTAAAACATGCAATATAGGTATTGGATCACTGTAATCATTTGTTGGTTGACGAATGTGAGCTCTGTAAATGGAAATTTTCTAAACTTGTTTAATGGTTCCAAATACTGTATATTATTTTTGTCAAGCTAGTATATTTGTTCAATTAATTGCATTAAATCAGTTTATTACTGGGTATTGGTCTATGTTTCTTGTTGTATAGAATCAACTAGATCATCCTCTTATCTAGCAATTTGCTGTTATTTAATTTGGTATTTCGTTCCTACCTATTTCATGATGAACTTACAGTTTCTTGGCCTGGTTCCCTAACCAGTAATGCCGAAAGGGTTCAACCCCTTTTCTTATTAATTTAGGACCTTTCCTGTTTTCTGGAAACTGTTATAAAAATTTATGTTCTCATAATTATTTCTTCAGAATTTAGCTACATAGTTTATCTTGTTGCATCTCATTGATGGGAATACCACTGTAGCTATCTCTGACAGAATTCTCTGTTTGTTTTCTTACTCTCCTGAGGTTTTTAGGATTTAACTCTTCAAAGCTATTTTGTCCCTTGTTTTTTATTATTATTTTTTTCTTTTTTTCTTTTTAAGAATTAACTTATTGACAGCTAAGGTTTTTACTTAGCTTATCTACAGGCATCATACACATATATATTGATACTGTACTTATTCCTATTACGCTATAAACAAAACATATATTTATACCGTTCAACAATAAATAAATTCAATGCCTAATATTCAAGTTCCATATTATACTCATCTAGCTTGCTGAACTGAAATAATCTTTAACTTCTATCTTGCCTCCCAACCATGAGACTAGTGTGAGTTTGCTCTTTGTCTCCCCTGGAGCCACCCTTCATAAGGGTTCTCTTCAAGAACTCCTGTCTTGAAGTGTAATGGCTATCTGATCTTGACCAGACTTAGCCACTCCACACTATTTTCCCTTCCAGCATAGCAGTATAATTTGTTTGGTTCTTTTCCCTCTATTCCTCACTGATCTCAGATGCCTCCCCCTCCTCTTGATCTTGGAATAAATTTCTCATGGAAGTAGTTAGGGTTGGGTAACTACCCAGCCTAACTATTTCTTGAGAATAAAATTATCATACTTCAGACAATTCATTTTCATTTACTTATCTCAGATGCCTCCCCATCCTCTTGATCTTGGAATAAATTTCTCATGGAAGTAGTTAGGGTTGGGTAACTTCCCA